>CM075724.1:2722544-2748851 GCA_037974335.1 Prionace glauca
ACCGTAGAACATTACAGCTCAGAAACAGGCCTTTTGGCCCTTCTTGTCTGTGCTGAACCATTTTTCTGCCGAGTCCCACTGACCTCCACCTGGACCATATCCCTCCACACCCCCTCTCATCCATGAACCCGTCCAAGTTTTTCTTAAGTGTTAAAAGTGACCCCGCATTTACCACCTCAGATGGTGAGATCTCAAAGAACACAGAGTGTGGACAAGGGCAGACCTGGAGAACTGGTTTTCTGCCTCGCTGAGAGAACACAGTAAGAGCAGCAGGGCATTGTGTGGCACACTTACTGGAATTGTATACATCAGAAACTATATAAGGACTGTTCCTACCCAAAGAGAGTGTTTAGCTCAGAGTTATTTAAAAAGTATGTTCACTATCTCAGGGTTTTCTTGCCATTTAGGTTTTTTTTTAAATGTTTCACTTTAATATAAAATCATCACAATTGGGCTAAGTTACTTCCTGATTTCAGGAAAGCTCCTCATAATACACAAATTTCAAAATAATTCTGACAGCTGTTTCACCTTTCCCTTTGGGATTTGGGAAGCTCGGCATTTACCATCAGCCAGAACATCTTTTTTAACAAGCCACCTGAACGAGTACATCACTACAGTAACTGACTTAGTAAGTGTGTAGAAGGCTGTGTGCCAAGGAAGCAAATCCGTGTGTTTCCCAACCGAAAACCATGGATGAACAGGGATATCCGCTGCTTGCTGAAGTCCAGGTCTGAGGCCAAGTCAGGTGACCCTGACCTGTACTAGAGAACCATTTACCATCTAAGGAGATCCATCAAAGATGCCAGTAAACAACACCGGACCAAGCTGGGGTCCCAGGTAGCCACACCGACCCCCCGCCAACTATGGCAAGGTCTGCAAGACATAAAAGCCCCAACACACCCCTTCCTGCTGAGCTCAATGCATTCTGTGCCCATTTTAAGCAGGAGGTCAGTGAGAGCACAGCCCTCCACCCAGGATGAACCTGTTCTGGGGTCACTATTACAGAGATCAGAGCAGCTTCCTCAACATCAACCCACGGAACTTGACTGGCCCGGATGGGATACCCGGATGGGATACCCGGATGGATACCCGGATGGGGTACCCGGATGGGATATCCGGATGGGGTACCCGGATGGGATATCCGGATGGGGTACCCGGATGGGATATCCGGATGGGACACCCGGATGGGATACCCGGAATGGATACCCGGATGGGATACCCAGATGGGGTACCCGGATGGGACACCCGGATGGGATACCCGGAATGGATACCCGGATGGGATACCCAGATGGGGTACCCGGATGGGATACCTGGAATGGATACCCGGATGGGGTACCCGGATGGGGTACCCGGATGGGATACCCAGATGGGGTACCCGGATGGGATACCCGGATGGAATACCCGGATGGGGTACCCGGATGGGACACCCGTGTGGGGTACCCGGATGGAGTACCCAGATGGGGTACCCGGATGGGATACCCGGATGGGATACCCGGATGGGATACCCGGATGGGATACCTGGATGGGATACCTGGATGGGATACCTGGATGGGATACCCAGATGGGGTACCCGGATGGGATACCCGGATGGGATACCCGGATGGGATACCTGGATGGGATACCCGGACACACACTCAGATCCTGCCCGGATCAGCTGGGGGGGATTCACAAACATCTTCAGTCTCTCTTTACAACAATCTGAGATCTCTGTCTGATTCAAGAAGACGACCATCATCCCGATAATAAAAACCAGGCAGTGTGGCCTTGATGTCTATTGGCCGGTGTGTCTGATATCCATCATTATGAAGTGATTTGAAAGGTTAGTCACGGCACCAATCAATTCCAGCCTCCCGGACTGCCCGGATCCATTACAGTTCACCTACCGCCACCACAGGTCCACAGCAGACACCATCTCCCTGGTCCTGCTCTCAGCCCTGGAACACCCGGATAACAGGGATAACCCTGTGTCAGACTCCTGTTTATTGACCACAGCTCAGCCTTCAACACCATTATTCCTACAAATCTCATCTCCAAACTCCGTGGTCTGGGCCTCGGCTCCTCCCTCTGTGACTGGATCCTGAACTTCCGAACTCACAGACCACAATCCATAAGGATCGGCAACAACACCTCCTCCACCATCATCCTCAACACCGGTGCCCCACAAGGCTGTGTTCTCAGCCCCCTCACTATACCCCTTATACACCCATCGCCGTGCGGACAAATTCCTCTCCAATCCAATTGGCTGATGACCCCACTGTAGTGGGTCGGATCTCGAACGATGATGAGACAGAGAACAGGAATGAGATCGAGAATCTGGCGAACTGGTGCAGCAACAATAATCCCTCCCTCAATGTCAACAAAATGAAGAAGGTTGGCATTGACTTCAGGAATGGTAGAGGAGAACATGCCTCTGTCTATATCAATGGGAACAAAGTCGAAAGCATCATGTTTTTAGGTGCCCAGATCATCAACGATCTGTCCTGGTCCCCCCCAGGCCGACACTATCGTTAAGAAAGCCCCACCAACGCCTCTACTTTCTCAGAAGACTAAGGAAATTTAGCATGTCCGCTACAATTCACTGACAGATGCACCATAGAAAGCATTCTTTCTGGTTGTATCACAGCTTGGTATGGGCTCCTGCTCTGCCCAAGACCACAAGGAACTACAAAAGGGTCGTGAATGTAGCCCAATCCATCACACAAACCAGCCTCCCATCCATTGACTCTGTCTACAATTCCCACTGTCATAGAAAAGCAGCAGGCATAATGAAGGACCCCCCACGCATCCCGGACATTCTCTCTTCCACCTTCTTTCATCAGGAAGAAGATACCAAAGTCTGAGGTCCCGTACCGACCGACTCAAGAACAGCTTCTTCCCTGCTGCTGTCAGACTTTTGAATGGACCCACCTCGCATTCAGTTATCTTTCTCTATATCCTAGCCATGACTGTCACATTCTCCTTTCCTTCGCTATGAACAGTATGCTTTGTCTGTACAGATCGCAAGAAACAACACTCTTCACTGTGTTAGTACATGTGACAAGAATAAATCAAATCAAAAAAATTTTTTCTAATGAAGAATGTCCATTTGATCGGAATCGGTAAAATCTGGTTCTGTTTCCGGCTGCTTCAGTTAAAATTGCCCTTTTTAGGGATAAAGCCAGATGAGTTCATGGGATTTAATGGGATTGGGAGTTACAGATAGTTCTATGGCCTGGTAGGTATGGATATGATTGGTGCACCTTGTGGGCCGAAGGGCCTGTTTGTGCTGTTCTATGTTGTATTGACAGGGGAGTGGGTGGGTTGGGGTGGGGGTGGTGGTTTGTACCACGTTGCTGCTTTGCAGAATAAAACTCCTGACACAGTCCCTGCCCTTCAGGAATTGTATTAACTCTGGTCAGCCTCATTTTAAAATTGGAAGCTGGGAGATTTATTAAATACAAATATCTTTATCCACTTTTTCATAATCATTCCCAATGCTAGCTTTTTGCTTCAATTATTCATCAGTGACTTAAACAAATTCCATCCCTCTGAGCATTATATTAAAATTTAAATTGTGTCTGATCCTCTCAGGCTGACTGCGGTTCAGTGTGGATATTTCAGTTTGCTTCTTTTATCACTCACTGCTATCAGATTGCTGTTACTCAGACACCCCAATAAAACAGGGTTTTAAAGGAGAGAAAGGGTGGGGCATTACTGTGGAGCATGGAAATGGGGTGTTATGGTAGCAGCACGGTGACACAGTGGGTTAGCGCTGCTGTCTCACAGCACCAGGGACCCGGGTTCGATTCCCAGGGGGGCACGGTGACACAGTGGGTTAGCGCTGCTGTCTCACAGCCCCAGGGACCCGGGTTTGATTCCCCGGGGGGCACGGTGACACAGTGAGTTAGCGCTGCTATCTCACAGCCCCAGGGACCCGGGTTTGATTCCCGGGGGCACGGTGACACAGTGGGTTAGCACTGCTGTCTCACAGCGCCAGGGACCCGGGTTTGATTCCCCGGGGGGCACGGTGACACAGTGAGTTAGCGCTGCTGTCTCATAGCCCCAGGGACCCGGGTTCAATTCCTGGGGACACGGTGACACAGTGGGTTAGCACTGCTGTCTCACAGCCCCAGGGACCCGGGTTCGATTCCCGGGGACACGGTGACACAGTAGGTTAGCACTGCTGTCTCACAGCGCCAGGGACCCGGGTTCGATTCCCGGGGGCACAGTGACACAGTGGGTTAGCACTGCTGTCTCACAGCGCCAGGGACCCGGGTTCGATTCCCGGGGGCACAGTGACACAGTGGGTTAGCACTGCTGTCTCACAGCACCAGGGACCCGGGTTCGATTCCCAGCAGCACGGTGACACAGTGGGTTAGCACTGCTGTCTCACAGTGCCAGGGACCCGGGTTCGATTCCCGGGGGCACGGTGACACAGTGGGTTAGCACAGCTGCCTCACAGCGCCAGGGACCCGGGTTCGATTCCCAGGGGGCACGGTGACACAGTGGGTTAGCACTGCTGCCTCACAGTGCCAGGGACCCAGGTTCGATTCCCGGGGGCACAGTGACACAGTGGGTTAGCACTGCTGCCTCACAGTGCCAGGGACCCGGGTTCGATTCCCGGGGACACAGTGGGTTAGCACTGCTGTCTCACAGCGCCAGGGACCCGGGTTCGATTCCCGGGGGCACAGTGACACAGTGGATTAGCACTGCTGCCTCACAGCGCCAGGGACCCGGGTTCGATTCCCCAGCAGCACGGTGACACAGTGGGTTAGCACTGCTGCCTCACAGCGCCAGGGACCCGGGTTCGATTCCCAGCAGCACGGTGACACAGTGGGTTAGCACTGCTGCCTCACAGCGCCGGGGACCCGGGTTCCATTCCCGGTGACACAGTGGGTTAGCACTGCTGTCTCACAGCGCCAGGGACCCGGGTTCGATTCCCAGGGGCACGGTGACACAGTGGGTTAACACTGCTGTCTCACAGCGCCAGGGACCCAGGTTCGATTCCCGGGGGGGTGTGGGGGGGGGGGGTGGGCACGGTGACACAGTGGGTTAGCACTGCTGTCTCACAGTGCCAGGGACCCGGGTTCGATTCCCGGGGGGCACGGTGACACAGTGGGTTAGCACTGCTGCCTCACAGCGCCAGGGACCCGGGTTCGATTCCCAGGGGCACGGTGACACAGTGGGTTAACACTGCTGTCTCACAGCGCCAGGGACCCGGGTTCGATTCCCGGGGGCACGGTGACACAGTGGGTTAGCGCTGCTGCCTCACAGCGCTAACCCACTGACCAGGGACCCAGGTTCGATTCCCGGGGGGGTGTGGGGGGGGGGGGGTGGGCACGGTGACACAGTGGGTTAGCACTGCTGTCTCACAGTGCCAGGGACCCGGGTTCGATTCCCGGGGGGCACGGTGACACAGTGGGTTAGCACTGCTGCCTCACAGCGCCAGGGACCCGGGTTCGATTCCCAGGGGCACGGTGACACAGTGGGTTAACACTGCTGTCTCACAGCGCCAGGGACCCGGGTTCGATTCCCGGGGGCACGGTGACACAGTGGGTTAGCGCTGCTGCCTCACAGCGCCAGGGACCCGGGTTCGATTCCCAGGGGCACGGTGACACAGTGGGTTAGCACTGCTGTCTCACAGCGCCAGGGACCCGGGTTCGATTCCCGGGGGGCACGGTGACACAGTGGGTTAGCACTGCTGCCTCACAGCGCCAGGGACCCGGGTTCGATTCCCAGGGGCACGGTGACACAGTGGGTTAGCACTGCTGCCTCACAGCGCCAGGGACCCGGGTTCGATTCCCGGGGGGCACGGTGACACAGTGGGTTAGCACTGCTGCCTCACAGCGCCAGAGACCCGGGTTCGATTCCCAGGGGCACGGTGACACAGTGGGTTAGCACTGCTGCCTCACAGCGCCAGGGACCCGGGTTCGATTCCCAGGGGCACGGTGACACAGTGGGTTAGCACTGCTGTCTCACAGCGCCAGGGACCCGGGTTCGATTCCCGGGGGGCACGGTGACACAGTGGGTTAGCACTGCTGCCTCACAGCGCCAGGGACCCAGGTTCGATTCCCGGGGGGGTGGGGGGGGGGGGCACAGTGACACAGTGGGTTAGCGCTGCTGTCTCACAGCGCCAGGGACCCGGGTTCGATTCCCGGGGGCACGGTGACACAGTGGGTTAGCACTGCTGCCTCACAGCGCCAGGGACCCGGGTTCGATTCCCGGGAGCACGGTGACACAGTGGGTTAGCACTGCTGTCTCACAGCGCCAGGGACCCGGGTTCGATTCCCGGGGGCACGGTGACACAGTGGGTTAGCATTGCTGCCTCACAGCGCCAGGGACCCGGGTTCGATTCCTGGGGGCACGGTGACACAGTGGGTTAGCATTGCTGTCTCACAGCGCCAGGGACCCGGGTTCGATTCCCGGGGGCACGGTGACACAGTGGGTTAGCACTGCTGTCTCACAGTGCCAGGGACCCGGGTTCGATTCCCGGGGGCACGGTGACACAGTGGGTTAGCATTGCTGCCTCACAGCGCCAGGGACCCGGGTTCGATTCCCGGGGGCACGGTGACACAGTGGGTTAGCACTGCTGTCTCACAGTGCCAGGGACCCGGGTTCGATTCCCGGGGGCACGGTGACACAGTGGGTTAGCACTGCTGCCTCACAGCGCCAGGGACCCGGGTTCGATTCCCGGGGGCACGGTGACACAGTGGGTTAGCACTGCTGTCTCACAGTGCCAGGGACCCGGGTTCGATTCCCGGGGGCACGGTGACACAGTGGGTTAGCACTGCTGTCTCACAGCGCTAGGTACCCGGGTTCGATTCCCGGGGACACGGTGACACAGTGGTTTAACACTGCTGTCTCACAGCGCCAGGGACCCAGGTTCGATTCCCGGGGGGGTGGGGGGGGGGGGGGGGGCACAGTGACACAGTGGGTTAGCACTGCTGCCTCACAGCGCCAGGGACCCGGGTTCGATTCCCGGGGGCACGGTGACACAGTGGGTTAGCACTGCTGTCTCACAGTGCCAGGGACCCGGGTTCGATTCCCGGGGGCACGGTGACACAGTGGGTTAGCACTGCTGTCTCACAGTGCCAGGTACCCGGGTTCGATTCCCGGGGACACGGTGACACAGTGGTTTAACACTGCTGTCTCACAGCGCCAGGGACCCGGGTTCGATTCCCAGGGGGGGACACGGTGACACAGTGGGTTAGCACTGCTGTCTCACAGCGCCAGGGACCCGGGTTCGATTCCCGGCTTGGGTCACTCTTTGTGTGGTGTCTGCACATTCTCCCCATGTCTGGGTGGGTTTCCTCCGGGTGCTCCGGTTTCCTCCCACTCTCCAAAGGTGTGTGGGTTAGGTGGATTGGTCATTCTCAATTGCCCCTTACTGTCAGGGGGATTAGAAGGGTAAATACGTGGGGTTCTGTGGATAGGGCCAGGGTAGGATTGTTGATAGGAAGCCTCACCACTTCAGGTTAAAGTCTGACAGGTTTATATGGTAGTAAACACCACTAGCTTTCGGAGCTCTGCCCCTTCGTCAGGTGAGTGGGGAGTTCTGATCACAAACAGAGCTCTGATCATATAAAGGCTCACACAGTTTACAGAATAAAGACTCACATTCCAATCAGTATTCTGTAAACTGTTTGTGACCAGAACTCTCCACTCACCTGATGAAGGGGCAGAGCCCTGAAAGCTAGTGGATTTTGCCACCAAATAAACCTGTTGGACTTTAACCTGGTGGTGTGAGACTTCTTACTGTGTTTACCCCAGTCCAACACCGGCATCTCCACATCAGGACATTGGGATAGTTGATGCAGACTCGATGGGCTGAAGGGTCTCCTGGATTGGAGCGATTACCATGGGGTGTGACCCAGGGGCAAAGCCTCAAAATGAGGGACGAGGGGTCCCCAATGTAGAGGCTCAGTGATTCATTCCGGAGGGTGATCCTACAAAGCGAGGTTCAGGGAGGGAATTCCAGAGTTTGGGACAAGGCAGCTGAAGGCACAGCTGCCAACGCTGGAGCGATTAAAATCAGGAGCTGCTCAGAAAACCGGAATTCCCAGCTTTCCGCGTTTTAGTCAGGGCTCAGGCTGATTGGTCACTGAGGTGTAATGTATCTGAAAGAATCTTTTTATCATCTCACCAATGCTGCTCAGAACTGTCATCATTCATCGTGGCCACCAATGAGGCAGCTCAGTCTTTCCAGGGCTGAGTAACGAGTATCTGAGGGTCTCAGGGTTTACTGGGCTTCCGAGACTCAGACAGTCTACAGCCGATACCTCAGAGTCTTGGAGAAACATCACCAGCGAGATCTCCCAAGCCCAGGGACAGGAGCTGCAGTCCATTAACAGCATCCTCTCCCAGGACAACACACTGAGCTTTGGATTCAGAGAGAAATACTCTAGAAAAGTCCCCGACTCAGGATATTATCTCACTTTCTCCACAGACACTGAGTTCAGTGATTCCTGTTCTCAATTCCAGCACGGAGGGTGTTTGTTAAGCCTGACACTGACTCCCGAAGGAGATGTCCAATTGTGACAGGAGACTCCCAGGAGGAAAACACAAAGACTTAGATAAAGGGGGGCGGTTTAGAACAGAGTTGAGGAGGAACTTCTTCACTCAAAGGGTGGTGAATCTCTGGAATTCTCTACCCGTTGAAGTGGTGGAGGCTGCCTCGCTAAATATTTTTAAGAAGCGGGTTGATGGGTTTTTGATAAGAGAAGGGATTAAGGGTTATGGGGAGAGGGCCAGAATGTGGAACTGAGACACAACAGATCAGCCATGATCTTATTGAATGGCGGGGCAGGCTCGAAGGGCTAGATGGCCTACTCCTGCTCCTATTTCTTATGTTCTTATGTTTTTCTTATTTCTTATGTTCTTAGGGATGTCCTCAAAGTATCTCTGAAGAGGCGGAACATACCCACTGACCCACGGCACTCCTGGCTTTTGACTGATCAGAATGGAGAATTGGGGAGGTGGGGGATATGCAGAGGTAAAGTCAAGGCTTTGGAGAGAGCACACAATCCTTCAATCACATCATCAACCCTACCCCTCAAAGACTACCTACCCCTCCTATGGCAGAGTCTGGCATCTTGGAACCCCCTGAACTGGAATCACGTTGTCCTCAATCCCGAGGGACTGCCTAAGGAGGAGAAGAGGAAACTCCTCAGAGCTGCTGCTGTGTCAGGGTCTGGACCCCACCTGCTTATTCCCCAAACCTTGGATTAAGGGTGACTGAGGCCTAATCCCACATCCCCAGACAGCACCTGGCCTTCCACAATTCACACCCCAGGTAAACTCTGTCACAAAATTTAACCTCTAACCTCCCCAGTCTGTACAGTTCTGGTCACCACACTGCTCTGGAGGGAGCGCAGGGGAGGTTTACAAGAATGTTGCCATGTAGAAGAATGTAGCTACAAGGAGAGGCTCGGTAGGTTGGAGTTATTTTCCTTGGAACAAAGCAGGCTGAAGGGTGACTTTATAGAGGTTTTCAAAATTACGAGGGGAAGAGATAAAGAACAGGATAAAATTGTTTCCCTTGGTGAAAATTCTAGTCATGATGTGGGAATGCCGGCGTTGGACTGGGATAAACACAGTAAAAAGTCTGACAACACCAGGTTTCAGTCCAACAGGTTTATTTGATAGTAAAGTCACAAGCTTTCGAGGTTTCCCTCTTCGTCAGGTGAATGGAGAGTTCTGGCCTCAGACAGAGCATGTAAAGCACAGACAGTTTAGAGATTACTGATTAGAATGTGAGTCTTTACAACTAACCTGCTGTTCAAGTCTTCAAGGTGCCGACACATTGTGAGTTTACTATCAAATAACTTGGTTGGACTTTAACCCGGTTTTGTGAGACTTCTTACTGTGAAAACTCGAGAACCAGGGACACAGATTCGAGATAAGTGGCAGTGGGTGCAGAGGGGACACGAGGAAGAATCTTTTTACGCAGGGGATGGTGGGATCTGGAATTCAGGGCGGGGGTGTTGGAAAATCCCAGCCAATTGCTTCCATCTTCCCAATATTTAATTGGAAGGAATTTTGACCCATCCATGTTAGATAAGCAGTGTTGCTAAATGAATGATGATTGGGAAATAGAGCATGCAGTTTCTATACAGCAGGGTAGATAAGCACATAATCTACTCTCTAGAAACAGAGATAGCATTTCAGCTCAATGACCTTTTACAGAAAGTTCCGGAGAAAGGTTACCAAGCTGTAACAGTGTGGATCGAGGGTGAGCCGGCAAACGGGAAACAGGGAGTAGCCGTACATGGGTCTGTTTCTGTGACGAGGGAATCAGTGACGGGGCCTTGGCTTGGATGAAAGGGACTGAAGATCCGGTTGTAGAATTTGCTGATGAGACAGAAATAGGCAGGAAGGTAGATATTGAAGAGGACGTAAGGAGGCTGCAAAGAATACAGACTGTGAGTGACCAAATATCCAGCAAATGGAGAATAATGTGGGCAAGTGTGAAATTGTTCAGTTGGGCAGGAAGGATAGAAAGAAGCTTATTCTCAAAATGATGAGAGGGTGTAGAGCTCCAAGGTGCAGAGGGATCTGGGTGTCCCAGTGCATGATTCACAAAAGGCAAATATGCAGGTACAGCAAGTGATTCGGAAAGCGAATAGAATGTTATTCCTTATTGAGAGGGGAATTGATCACAAAAGTAGGGAGGTTATATACTGGGGAGACCACACCTGGAGCAATGCGTACAGTGTTGGTCTCCATATTAAAGGAAATATGTAAATGTGTTAGAAATATAGAAACATAGGAGATAGGAGCAGGGGGAGGCCATTCAGTCCTTTGAGTCTGTTCCGTCGTTCATTACCGTCATGGCTGATCATCCAACTCAATAGCCTAATCCTGCTTTCTCCCCATAACCTTTGATCCCGTTCACCCCGAGTGCCATATCCGTCACCTCTTGAATACAGTCAATGTTTTGGCATCGACTATTTCCTGTGGGAATGAATTCCACAGGCTCACCACTCTCTGGGTGAAGAAATGTCTCCTCACCTCTGTCCTAAATGGTCTACCCTGAATCCTCAGACTGTGACCCCTGGTTCTGGGCTCCCCCCACCATTGGGAATATCCTCCCTGTATCTACCCTGTCTAATCCTGTTAGAATTTTATAAATCTCTATGAGATTCCCCCCTCATTCATCTGAACTCCAGCAAAAACAATCCTAACCTGGTCAATCTCTCCTCGTACATCAGTCCCACCATCCCCGGAATCAGCCTGGTAAACCTCCACTGCACTCCCTCGAGAGCAAGAACATCCTTCCTCAGAAAAGGAGACCAAAACTGCCCACAATACTCTGGGTGTGGCCTCACCAAGGCCCCTGTATAATTACAACAACACATCCCTGTTCCTGTACTCCAAACCTCTCATAATGAAGGCCAACATCCCATTTACCTTCTTTACCGCCTGGTGTACCTGCACGTTTACCTCCAGTGACTGGTACACAAGGACACCCAGATTCCTCTGCACACTCCCCTCTCCCAATTTACAGCCACTCAGGTAGTAATCTGCTGCCTTTTTTTTGTTTCCAAAGTGAATAACCTCACATTTATCTGAATTATACTGCATCTGCCATTGATTGGCCCACTCACCCAACCTGTCCAGATCATTCTGAAGGATCTCTGTATCCTCGTCACAGTTCACCCTCCCACCCATCTTGGTATCTTCTGCAAACTTTGAGATGTTCTATTTCCCTTATCCAAATCATTAATATATATTGTGAATAGCTGGAGTCCCAGCACTGATCCCTCTGGCATCCCAATAGTTTACTGCTTGCCAATTTGGAAAGGACCCATTAGTTCCTACTCTTTGTTTCCTTTCTGCCAACCAGTTTTTTTATCCATCTCAATACACTTCCCCCATTCCCGTGTACTTTAATCTTGCACGATAATCTTTTGTGCGGGACTTTGTCAAATACTTTCTGAAAGTCCAAATATATCACATTGACTGGTTCCCCTTTGTCAACTCTACTAGTTACATCTTCAAAGAATTCCAATAAATTTGTCAAGCATGACTTCTCCTTCATAAATCCATGTTGACTCTCTGATCCTGTCACTTCTTCTAAATGCTCTGCTATAAAGTCCTTGATAATGGATTCAAGAATTTTCCCCATTACTGATGTTAAGCTTGTTAGTCTATAATTCCCTGTTTTCCCTCTGCCTCCCTTTCTGAATACTGGAGTGACATTCACTACCCTCCAATCTGCAGGGACTGTTCCAGAGTCTATCGAATCCTGGAAGATGACCATCAATGATTCCACCATTTCCAGACCCACTTCCTTCATTTCTCTGGGATGTAGATTTTCAGGCCCTGGGGATTTATCCACCTTCAATCCCAGCAATTTTCCCAACACCATTTCTCTACTAATACAGATCTCCCTCAGTTCGTTCCTCTAACTCTTGCATTCTTCAACATTTCTGGTATCTTTTGTATCCTATTTTGTGAAGATAGAACCAAAGTATGTATTCAGTTACTCGACCATTTCTTTGTCTCCAATTATACATTCCCCCATTTCTCCCTTCACCAACCTCTTCCTCTTCACGGATCTATAGAAACTCTTACTGTCAGTCTTTATGTTCTCTGCTGTACTGTACTTTCCCCTTCTTAATCAATCCCTTGATCCTTCCTTGCTGAATTCTAAACTGCTGCCAACCCTCAGACCTAATATTTTTCTTGGCCAATCTATATGCTTCTTTCTTAAATTGGATACTCTCTCTAATTTCTTTGTAAGCCGTGGATTGGCCCTATTACCTATCTCACTTTTGTGCCAGTTTGAAAGCAGTTCAGAGAAGGTTTGTGAGACTAATATCTGAAATGGAATGGGTTTCCTGATGAGGAAAGGCTGGAGAGATTAGCACTGTATCCACTAGAGTTTAGAAGAGATGCCTTGATCAAAATCTTTAAGATCCTGGGGGTTATTGACAGGGTGGATGAGGAGAGGATGTTTCCTCTTGGGGGAGAATCTAGAACTAGGAGTCAGGGTTTAAAAATAAGGGGTCACTCATTTAAGACAGAAATCAGGAGAATTTTGTTGTCTCAGAGGGTGGTGAGTCTTTGGAACTCTCTTCCTCAAGAGGCAGTGAAGCAGAACCTGAATATTTTTAAGGCAGAGTTAGATAGATTCTCGATTAACAAGGGGGTAAAAGGTTATTCAGGGTAGGCAGGAATGTGAGTCCAAAGATGTGTGGGTTAGGTTGATTGGCCATGTTAGAATTGCCCCTGAGTGCCCAGTGATGTGTAGGTTAGAGGGATTAGCGGGTAAATGTGTAGGGATATGGGAATAGGGCCTGGGTGGGATTGTGGTCGGTGCAGACTCGATGGGCCGAAGGGCCTCTTTCTGCACTGTAGGGTTCTATGTTCAATGAGGTTACAGTAAAAAGTCTGACAACACCAGGTTTTAGTCCAACCGATTTATTTGATAATATTCTCACAAGCTTTCGAGGTTACCCTCTTTGTCAAGTGAATGGAGAGAGAACTCTCCATTCACTTGACAAAGAGGGTAACCTCGAAAGCTTGTGAGAATATTATCAAATAAATCGGTTGGACTAAAACCTGGTGTTGTCAGACTTTTTACTGTGTTTACGCCAGTCCAACGCCGGCATACCCACATCATGACTACTATCAATGAGGTTACAGTCAGACTGGCTAGCATCGTATTAAATAGGGAGCAGGCTCGAAGGGCTGAATGGCCTCCTTCTTTTCCCAGTTTATTTTTGCATTTTACACTGAACTCTGTGTCATTCTCCACAGGTGTTGCCTGAACAGCTGAGTAATCCGTTATTTTCAGCAATATTTGTCCCCTGTTATAGGGCGGCACGGTAGCACAGTGGTTTGCACTGCTGCTTCACAGCTCCAGGGTCCTGAGTTCGATTCCTGGCTCGGGTCACTGCCTGTGTGGAGTTTGCACATTCTCCTCGTGTCTGCGTGGGTTTTCTCCAGGTGCTCCGGTTTCCTCCCACAGTCCAAAGATGTGCGGGTTAGGTTCATTGGCTATGCTAAAATTGCCCCTTAGTGTCCTGGGATGTGTAGGTTAGAGGGATTGGCAGGTAAAATGTGTAGGGATATGGGGATAGGGTCTGGGTGGGATTGTGTTCGGTGCAGACTCGATGGGCCGAAGGGCCTGTTTCTGCACTGTAGGGTTCTAGGGTTCTATGGTTCCATGTTTGATTTATCTGAAGGGATAAATCCAGCAGGTGCCAATATCAGAGTGGGAATTTTTATATTCCCTTGCGGCTCAGGACAATGGGGGCGATTCTCCAAACAACATTCCCAGTGTGTAAAAACTGGAGTAATTCCTGTTAGTTTGGTTAGCAGGATTTTCAAACTGAATCTCCCATCCCACACTCTGCACTGCAGACTGTCCCAGTGTCAGTCACACTAACACCCATCCCACACTCTGCACTGCAGACTGTCCTAGTGTCAGTCACACTAACACCCACCCCACACTCTGCACTGCAGACTGTCCCAGTGTCAGTCACACTAACACCCACCCCACACTCTGCACTGCAGACTGTCCCAGTGTCAGTCACACTAACACCCACCCCACACTCTGCACTGCAGACTGTCCCAGTGTCAGTCACACTAACACCCACCCCACACTCTGCACTGCAGACTGTCCCAGTGTCAGTCACACTAACACCCACCCCACACTCTGCACTGCAGACTGTCCCAGTGTCAGTCACACTAACACCCACCCCACACTCTGCACTGCAGACTGTCCCAGTGTCAGTCACACTAACACCCACCCCACACTCTGCACTGCAGACTGTCCCAGTGTCAGTCACACTAACACCCACCCCACACTCTGCACTGCAGACTGTCCCAGTGTCAGTCACACTAACACACACCCCACACTCTGCACTGCAGACTGTCCCAGTGTCAGTCACACTAACACCCACCCCACACTCTGCACTGCAGACTGTCCCAGTGTCAGTCACACTAACACACACCCCACACTCTGCACTGCAGACTGTCCCAGTGTCAGTCACACTAACACACACCCCACACTCTGCACTGCAGACTGTCCCAGTGTCAGTCACACTAACACCCACCCCACACTCTGCACTGCAGACTGTCCCAGTGTCAGTCACACTAACACCCACCCCACACTCTGCACTGCAGACTGTCCCAGTGTCAGTCACACTAACACACACCCCACACTCTGCACTGCAGACTGTCCCAGTGTCAGTCACACTAACACACACCCCACACTCTGCACTGCAGACTGTCCCAGTGTCAGTCACACTAACACACACCAGCTGTGACCGACCCGCCTGCACCAATCTATCAGCTCCGAGATCAGCACAGGTGCAGTGACCCACACTGCTGGTCTCCCGAACACTGGGCAGCTCGATTCCTCGAGTTAGAGTCCCCAACCTTTGGGAAAAGACATTGACCACGGAGCACCCCCTCAGCACTGACCCTCTGACAGTGCGGCACTCCCTCAGCACTGACCCTCTGACAGTGCGGCACTCCCTCAGCACTGACCTTCTGACAGTGCGGCTCTCCCTCAGCACTGACCCTCTGACAGTGCGGCACTCCCTCAGCACTGACCCTCTGACAGTGCGGCACTCCCTCAGCACTGACCCTCTGACAGTGCGGCACTCCCTCAGCACTGACCCTCTTACAGTGCGGCACTCCCTCAGTACTGACCCTCTGACAGTGCGGCGCTCCCTCAGCACTGACCCTCTGACAGTGCAGCACTCCCTCAGCACTGACCCTCTGACAGTGCGGCACTCCCTCAGTACTGACTCTCTGACAGTGCGGCACTCCCTCAGCACTGACCCTCTGACAGTGCGGCACTCCCTCAGCACTGACCCTCTGACAGTGCGGCACTCCCTCAGTACTGACCCTCTGACAGTGCGGCACTCCCTCAGCACTGACCCTCTGACAGTACGGCACTCCCTCAGTACTGACCCTCTGACAGTGCGGCACTCCCTCAGTACTGACCCTCTGACAGTGCGGCACTCCCTCAGTACCGACCCTCTGACAGTGCGGCACTCCCTCAGCACTGACCCTCTGACAGTGCGGCACTCCCTCAGCACTGACCCTCTGACACTGCGGCACTCCCTCAGCACTGACCCTCTGGCAGTGCGGCACTCCCTCAGTACTGATCCTCTGACAGTGCGGCACTCCCTCAGCACTGACCCTCTGACAGTGCAGCACTCCCTCAGCACTGACCCTCTGACAGTGCGGCACTCCCTCAGTACCGACCCTCTGACAGTGCGGCACTCCCTCAGCACTGACCCTCTGACAGTGCGGCACTCCCTCAGCACTGACCCTCTGACAGTGCAGCACTCCCTCAGCACTGACCCTCTGACAGTGCGGCACTCCCTCAGTACCGACCCTCTGACAGTGCGGCACTCCCTCAGTACTGACCCTCTGACAGTGCGGCACTCCCTCAGTGCTGGGTGGTGAGTGTCAGCCTGAATATTTTGCTAAATCCTCTGGAGTGGAAATTGTCCGTTTGACTTGGTGTTTCTCACTCTGCATTCGAGTGACAGAAGCCAACTAACACTCACTGACAGGTCTGAAAATAAAGCTGTAGAATCTGTCACAGTCGGAGTCCTGTTCCCATAGCAACATCGTCACATTTCGTACCCATACAGAACCCCTAACGTTTCAGTTTCTGATTGAGTGTCGAGGGTTTTGGGGTGAGGAAGGGGCCGGTTGCGGTCAGCGGTGACCTGTCACGCGTGTAGGAGCTCGGTGTGATAACCGGAGTCTGTGTCCTGAGTATCACAGGAGGCACAATATTTCTGTATTCACTCGGGGACATGACCATCACTGGCCAGTGTTTATTGCCCATCCCCAGTTGCCTGAGGGCAGTTGAGAGTTAACCCCATCGCTGTGGCTCTGGAGTCACGTGTAGGCCAGACTGGGTAAGGACGGCAGATTTCCTTCCCTAAGGGACATCAGTGACCCAGAGATAAGAATCTAACGAGTATTACTAAGGTTCACTTTCTCTTCCAGAATTATTAAATTAATTGAATTGAAGTTCCCCAGCTGTTAGGGAGGATTTAAATTTCCATTTCCTCATCTCAATTCTTAAAATTCTTGATGAACGATAGGGGTGAAAGGTGATTGGGGGGTCGGCAGGAATGTGGGGTTGGAGTTACCATCAGATCAGCCACGAGTTTATTGAACGGGAGAGCAGGCTCGAGGGGCTGAATGGCCTACTGCTTCTCCCAATTTGCACATTTACCTGATCATTAGTCCGGCTCTCTGGGTTACTCATCAATGATATAACCAATGATGCTTCAATTTCCTTCTAAAGAACCTAACACTGGGCCTCTCCTTGTCCCATTCCCAGTGTGATACTCAATGACACCTTGGTGTCCTCGTGCATCAGTCACTGAAATTAAGTGTGTAGATAGAGCAGGCAATAAAGAAGGCAAATGGTACATGGGCCTTCATAGTGAGAGGATTTAAGTATAGGGACAGGGAGGTTTTGTTGCATTTGTGTAGGGTGTTGGTGAGGCCACACCTGGAGTATTGTGAGCAGTTTTGGTGTCCTTATCTGAGGAAGGTTGTCCTTGCTATAGAGGGAGCACAGCGAAGGTTTACCAGGATGATTCCTGGGGTGACACTGAGTCAATTAGGATTATGTTCACTGGAGTTTAGAAAAGTGAGAGGGGATCTCGTAGAAACTTATAAAATTATATCAAGACTAGGCAGGTAGATTCAGAAAGAATGGTCCCCACAGTGAGGGAGTCCAGAACTAGGGCTCATAGTTTGAGGATAAGGGGTAAACCTTTTAGAACAAAGAATAAAGAACAAAGAACAACACAGCACGGGAAACAGGCCCTTCGGCCCAACGAGCCCGTGCCGCCGTCCCATGGTCCCATTTTAGGACTAGATGAAGAAATTTCTCCTCCCCTCAATATGTGAATAGGATGGGAATGGAGGGATATGGTCCCTGGAGGGGTAGGGGGTTTTAGTTGAGTGGGGCAGCATTGTCGGTGCAGACTTGGAGGGGCCGAAGGGCCTGTTCCTGTGCTGTAATTTTCTTTATTCTTTGATTTAATACTTGTTTGGACCCTGTAAAATAGGGGTGGCCACCTTGGTGTTTCTGGACTGTCTTTGGTTGGTTATTATTTCTGGGGTCTGAAGAGTGAAAGAGGTTTTATGGGGCGTTAATGCCCCCTCCCAGGTTTGAATCCCACATCAGGATGTCATGGTCAGGGAAGGTGTGTACATTTGGTCAAATCCGGTGGATCCTTCCAGCTGATAAGATGTGGAGAGTTTCCTGGTCAGGTACACTCCAGGAGGCAACAACAAACCACTGCCAGACTTCACCAAAGGTAACCCAATGTCCATGTTGACCATCGCCCTCTCGGAGTGCAGGGAATGTTGGGGGGTGGCGGGGGTGGGGGGGGGGGGATCCCCTGTGAGGCAGGAGGAAGGTTGGAATATAGAATGTCCCTGTTCCCGTGTACAACCCCCACAGGGAACATTTGATTCTCATCAAACACATTATTCAATGTGACTGGAAAGTAAAGCTTACCCTGGAATTCCGGAATGTGCCGGTCAGTGAGGATATTGGCTGTTGTTTCAATGGGATGTGTCAGTCCCAGACCAGGACCTCGGGGGTTATGTCTGCAGCACATTTACAATAATGATGAGTTACATAAGAACATAAGAACATAAGAAATAGGAGCAGGAGTAGGCCATCTGGCCCTTCGAGCCTGCCCCGCCATTCAATAAGATCATGGCTGATCTGTCGTGACTCAGCTCCACCTTCCCGCCCTCTCCCCATAACCCTTAATCCCCTCTCTTATCAAAAACCCATCAACCCGTTTCTTAAAAATATTTAGCGAGGCAGCCTCCACCACTTCAACGGGCAGAGAATTCCAGAGATTCACCACCCTTTGAGTGAAGAAGTTCCTCCTCAACTCTGTTCTAAACCGCCCCCCCTTTATCTTGAGGCTGTGCCCCCTAGTCCTACTGTCTTTTTTGAGCGGGAACAGTCTCTCCACCTCTATCCTATCCATCCCATTCATCATCTTATACGTCTCAATGAGATCTCCCCTCATTCTTCTAAACTCTAACGAGTACAAGCCTAGTTTATTCAGCCTCTCCTCATAGCTCAATCCCCTCAACTCCGGTATCAGCCGAGTAAACCTCCTCTGCACTCCCTCCAGGGCCAAAACATCCTTGCGCAGGTGCGGCGCCCAAAACTGCACACAGTACTCCAGCTGCGGCCTCACCAATGCCCTATACAGCTGCAGCAAGACCTCCCTACTTTTATATTCAATCCCCTTCGCTATGAAGGCCAGCATCCCATTCGCCTTCCTGACCACCTGCTGCACCTGCAAGCTGGGTTTTTGCGACTCATGCACAAGGACCCCGAGGTCCCTCTGCACCGTCGCCTGCTGCAGTTTTTCGCCCCGTAAGTAATAGTCCTTCCTACCATTCCTCCTACCAAAGTGGACCACCTCACACTTGCCAACATTGAATTCCATTTGCCATTTCCTGGCCCATTCGCCCAGCCTATCTAGATCCTTTTGCAGACTCTCCACACCCTCCGCACAATTTGCCTTTCCCCCAATCTTGGTGTCATCAGCAAATTTCGACACCCTGCACTCGGTTCCCTCCTCCAGATCATCTATATAAATGGTAAATAGCTGAGGCCCCAGCACCGACCCCTGGGGCACCCCACTAGTCACCAACCGCCAATCCGAATAGCATCCATTGACCCCCACTCTCTGCCTCCTATTTGACAACCAATCCTCTATCCACGCTAACACCCTACCCCCAACTCCATGTCCCCTGACCTTCTGCAATAACCTCTTGTGAGGTACCTTGTCAAACGCCTTCTGAAAATCCAGAAAGACCACATCCACCGGCTCTCCTCCATCCACTGCCCTAGACACATCCTCATAGAACTCCAGTAAATTTGTCAGACACGACTTCCCTTTAATGAAACCGTGTTGCGTCCGCCCTATCAAGCAATTCCCCTCAAGATGCCTCGCTATTTCCTCCTTAATGACGGTTTCTAACATTTTACCTACCACAGACGTTAAACTAACCGGCCTATAATTCCCCGCCTTTTGCCTGGCACCCTTCTTAAACAACGGCGTAACATTAGCCGTTTTCCAATCTTCCGGCACTTCCCCGGAATCCAGCGACGTCTGGAAAATAACCACCAAGGCATCCACTATCACCTCCGCCATTTCTTTCAGAACCCTCGGATGCATTCCATCCGGTCCTGGGGACTTGTCCACAATCAGCCCCTCCAGTCTGTCGAGCACCACCTCTCTAGTAACAGTAATGTCATTAAGACCCTCCATTCCTACCACCTTTCCATCGCTAACACCCGGCAAATTATTCACGTCCTCCTCCGTGAAGACAGAAACAAAGAAGTTATTCAAGACCTTAGCCATATCCCTATCCCCTACCACTAGCTCCCCTTTCTCATCCTCTAAAGGACCAACGTTTATCCTAGCCAGCCTCTTCCTTTTTATATATTTATAAAAACTCTTGCTATCCTTTTTTATATTAAGTGCTAGCCCAGCCTCATAGCTTCTCCTACCCTCCTTTATCAATTTCTTTGTCAATCTTTGTTGACATTTAAACCTTTCCCAATCCTCTTCTCGCCCACTGCTCTTAGCTACTCTAAACTTCTCCGCTTTTAATTTAATACTTTCCTTCACCTCCTTCGTTATCCACGGCTTATTACCTCTCCTCCTACTGTCCTTTTTAACCATCGGAATAAATTTCTGCTGAGCACCAAGAAAGATCTCCTTAAAGATCCTCCACTGCTCCTCAGCAGACCTACCTTCCAACGCGTTCCCCCAGTCCACATTCGCCAATTCTTCTCTCATCCTACCATACTCCCCTCTATTCAAACAAAGGACGCGTGTCTGGGAACCCACTTTCTCCTCCTCCATCTGCACCAGAAACTCCACCATACAATGATCACTCTCTCCAAGAGGATCCTTCACCGCAAGGTCCCTAATTCTACCCGCCTCATTACATAGCACCAGATCCAAGATAGCTCGCTCCCTCGTCGGCTCCAACACACACTGTTCAAGGAAATTATCCCGGCAGCATTCCAAGAACTCCTCCTCGAGCCCACCGTGTCCAACATGGGTCGACCAATCAAGTTCCAGCGTCGCAGTGCACAGGACCAAGGTGAGTGGAGACTCAGATCAATGTCAAACAGCAAAATCACTTCTCGACAGCTCAAGGATTAATGAACATCTCACACATGGACCTGGCATCAGATCAATGCCTGAAGAGGAACTGCCTTCTGATTGGGTCTGCCTTAGCCTACTCTGAGAGGGCTGGACGAGGGAGGCGGACAACGAGGTCGAGGCAGTGAGGTCAGCAAAGCTCGTCGCAGGAAGTCCAGGTCAAAGGTCAAATCTCATTGGCTCGGAACAAAGATAGGAACTGAAAAACAGAAGTTTCTACACAAGACCCACAGGAGATGGGTGAGATCCTAAATGAATATTTCTCATCAGTATTTACCGTTGAGAGAAGCATGGATGTGAGGGAACCAGGGGAATTAAATAGTGATGTCTTGAGGAGTGTACATATTACAGAGAAGGAAGTGCTGAAAATCTTAAAGCACATCAAGGTAGATAAATCCACGGGACCTGATGAAGTGTATCCCAGGACATCGTGGGAGGCTAGGGAGGAAATTGCGGGTTCCCTTAGCCGAGAAATTTGAATCATCAACAGTCATGGGTGAGGTGCCTGAAGATTGGAGAGTGATAAATGTTGTGCCTTTGTTTAAAAAGGGCTGCAGGGAAAAGCCTGGGAACTACAGGCCAGTGAGACTCACATCTGTGGTGGGTAAATTGTTGGAAGGTATTTTGAAAGACTAGGCAACATCTCTCCACTGATTGGAGCCATACCTGGTACAAAGGAAGATGGTTGTGGGGGTTGGAGAGCAATCACTCCAGCTCCAGGACACCACTGCAGGAGTCAGTCAGGGTTAGTGTCCATAACCCAACAACATAAGAACATAAGAAATAGGAGCAGGAGTAGGCCATCTGGCCCTTCGAGCCTGCCCCGCCATTCAATAAGATCATGGCTGATCTGTCGTGACTCAGCTCCACCTTCCCGCCCTCTCCCCATAACCCTTAATCCCTTCTCTTATCAAAAACCCATCAACCCGTTTCTTAAAAATATTTAGCGAGGCAGCCTCCACCACTTCAATGGGCAGAGAATTCCAGAGATTCACCACCCTTTGAGTGAAGAAGTTCCTCCTCAACTCTGTTCTAAACCGCCCCCCCTTTATCTTGAGGCTGTGCCCCCTAGTCCTACTGTCTTTTTTGAGCGGGAACAGTCTCTCCACCTCTATCCTATCCATCCCATTCATCATCTTATACGTCTCAATGAGATCTCCCCTCATTCTTCTAAACTCTAACGAGTACAAGCCTAGTTTATTCAGCCTCTCCTCATAGCTCAATCCCCTCAACTCCGGTATCAGCCGAGTAAACCTCCTCTGCACTCCCTCCAGGGCCAAAACATCCTTGCGCAGGTGCGGCGCCCAAAACTGCACAAAGTACTCCAGCTGCGGCCTCACCAATGCCCTATACAGCTGCAGCAAGACCTCCCTACTTTTATATTCAATCCCCTTCGCTATGAAGGCCAGCATCCCATTCGCCTTCCTGACCACCTGCTGCACCTGCAAGCTGGGTTTTTGCGACTCATGCACAAGGACCCCGAGGTCCCTCTGCACCGTCGCCTGCTGCAGTTTTTCGCCCCGTAAGTAATAGTCCTTCCTACCATTCCTCCTACCAAAGTGGACCACCTCACACTTGCCAACATTAAATTCCATTTGCCATTTCCTGGCCCATTCGCCCAGCCTATCTAGATCCTTCTGCAGACTCTCCACACCCTCCGCACAATTTGCCTTTCCCCCAATCTTGGTGTCATCAGCAAATTTCGACACCCTGCACTCGGTTCCCTCCTCCAGATCATCTATATAAATGGTAAATAGCTGAGGCCCCAGCACCGACCCCTGGGGCACCCCACTAGTCACCAACCGCCAATCCGAATAGCATCCATTGACCCCCACTCTCTGCCTCCTATTTGACAACCAATCCTCTATCCACGCTAACACCCTACCCCCAACTCCATGTCCCCTGACCTTCTGCAATAACCTCTTGTGAGGTACCTTGTCAAACGCCTTCTGAAAATCCAGAAAGACCACATCCACCGGCTCTCCTCCATCCACTGCCCTAGACACATCCTCATAGAACTCCAGTAAATTTGTCAGACACGACTTCCCTTTAATGAAACCGTGTTGCGTCCGCCCTATCAAGCAATTCCCCTCAAGATGCCTCGCTATTTCCTCCTTAATGACGGTTTCTAACATTTTACCTACCACAGATGTTAAACTAACCGGCCTATAATTCCCCGCCTTTTGCCTGCCACCCTTCTTAAACAACGGCGTAACATTAGCCGTTTTCCAATCTTCCGGCACTTCCCCGGAATCCAGCGACGTCTGGAAAATAACCACCAAGGCATCCACTATCACCTCCGCCATTTCTTTCAGAACCCTCGGATGCATTCCATCCGGTCCTGGGGACTTGTCCACAATCAGCCCCTCCAGTCTGTCGAGCACCACCTCTCTAGTAACAACCCTCAGCTGCTTCATCAATGACCTTCCCTCCATCATCAGGTCAGCAGTGGGGATGTTCACCAACAATTGCACAATGTTCAGCACTATTCACAACTCCTCCGATCCTGAGGAGTGTCCAAACACAGCAAAACCTGGACAATATCCAGGCTTGGGCTGACAAACGGAAAGTAATATTGGCGCCACAAAGGTACCAGGCAATGACCATCTCCAATGAGAGAGAATCCAATCATCAGTCCTTGACATTCATTGACATCACCATCACTGAATCCCCCACTATTAACATCCTGGGAGTTACCATTGACCAGAAACTCAACAGGATTCACCACGTGAACACAGTGGCTACAAGAACAGATCAGAGGCTGGGAATATTGCAGTGAGTAACTCACCTCCTAACTCCCCAAATCCTGTCCACCATCTACAAGGCACGAGTCAGCAGTGTGATGGAACACTCCCCACTTGCCTGGATGGGTGCGGCTCCAAAAACGCTCAAGAAACTCAACTCCATCCAGTACAAATCAACCCATTTGATTGGTACCCCATCCACAATCACTCACTCCCTCCGTCACGTGTACCATCTACAAGATACACCGCAGCAACTCACCAAGGCTCCTTAGGTAGCACCTTCCAAACCCATGACCACTTCCATCTAGAAAGACAAGAGCAGCAGATACCTGGGAATACCTCCACCAGGAGGTTTGTCTCAAAGTCACTCACCATCCTTCCTTGGAGATATATTACCGTTTCTTCACAGTCGCTGAGTCAAAACTTGGAATTCCCTCCCTAACAGCACTGTGGGTGCACCTACCCCTCAGGAACTGCAGTGGTTCAAAAAGGCAGCTCACCTACACCTTCTCAAGGGGCAACTAGAGATGGGCAATAAATGCTGAGGATAGAGAGTGGACTGATTGGGCAGTAATTGGCTGGGTTGGATTTGTCCTGTTTTGTGTGTACAGGACATACCTGGAGAATTTTCCACATTGTTGGGTAGATGCCAGTGTTGTAACTGTACTGGAAGAGATTGGCTAGGGGAGCAGCAAGTTCTGGAGCACAAGTCTTCAGTACTATCGCTGGAATGTTATCAGGGCCCATCGCCTTTGCAGTATCCAGTACCTCCAACCGTTTCTGGATATCGCGGGGAGTGAATCGAATTGGCTGGATATTGGAATCTGAGATGTTGGGGTCTACTGGAGGAGGCTGAGATGGATCATCCATTCGGTACTTCTGGCTGAAGATTGTTGCAAACGCTTCTGCTTTATTTTTTTGTACAGATGTGCCAGGCTCCTACAGTTTGGGAAAGGGTTTGACCCATTAGAATTGTGTGAAATGTGAATGATGGGGAAGAGGTTTGAGTTAATTGAGGTTTTGTAATATTTGTCCAGTTCCAGTTGTGAGTTTGCCTGGAATCTGCTGTTCTCGGGATGACAGTGAGTTCCAGAGGGATGGATAAATTTCTGTCTTCATCTCGGAATAGAAGTTGAATGTGTTCTGTTGCTACAACAGCTGTTGAATGTCCCTCTGCAGATCTCCTGGGAATATTTTACTGAAATCTCCATCCGGTGTGAAGGATTTACAGAATCTACAATCCAAACCTGTGCAGGAAGCAGATGCTGTGGTGAGTCTCAGGTACGTCAAACCCTCTCACAGTTTGACCATCACATTGCCGCATCCTCGTACTCCCCAGATACACAGCACAACAAGCAGAGAGGGTGAGATGTAGGCTTGGGGTCAGTTTTAGCCTCAGGGATATAGAGTCTTTTAATAATGAATTTTTATCCACAGGCATCTAAGTCCAGCAAGGGGCATGCGGGCGGCAGGTTGTGGTGGGCTGCTCTTGGATGTTGCTTCGGGAGTTGCCTACTGCTTCATGTCGTTGGTGTGCGTAAACTGGACCATCTCGAGGGCAACATGACAGCTCAGAGACTATCTCTGTTACTGTGCGGACACATGGATTTGGGCCTGTGTCCGTGGGAGTTTGCGCGTTCTCCCCGTGGTTGCGTGGGTTTCCTCCGGGTACTCCGGTTTCCTCCCACATCCCAAAGATGTGCTTTTAGGCTGATTGATTGGGTAACAAATTGTCCCTATATTGGACCTCCCTGATCCTCACACATTAGGCGTAGACTAAAATCATGAATAGGTCACTGAGACAATGGGACGGCGGCGCGGGCTCGTTGGGCCGAAAGGCCTGTTTCCCGTGCTGTGTTGTTCTTTGTTCTTTGTATTTCCAACCCTTGTCAATACACTGGGCTCCATCCCATCGCAACAATGACAGAGACAAACTGCAGTTCAATCACAGTCTCTGGACATCTGAACGTGCTAAACAGCCGATGAAATATTTCTGAACTGTATTCGCTGCTGTACTGTAAGAAGCACAGCAGCCAATCAACGCACAGCAAGATCCCACAAGTAGCACTATGATAATGCCCCAAATAATTCGTTTTTTGCAAGGTCGATTGAAGAATAAATATCCCCCCCCCCCCCCCCACCCGCCCCCGGGACACAGGGAACAGCTTCCCGACTCTTCCTCAGATGTGTCACGGATTCTTTTCCATGCAGCTGAGATTGAAGGTGGGTCTCGGGGTGAGATGTCTCTCTGTTTTCACCTCAGCATCTTAACTGACCTGAAGTTACCTTCCCTTCATTTTGAACAAGAGAACAAGTCTTCCGGGGGGAGGGGGGGGGGGGGGGGCAGTCCATTTATCACCCACACCCCCCCC
>CM075724.1:3372069-3377069 GCA_037974335.1 Prionace glauca
TCACGTGCTCACTGTGTGTGCAGTTTTGGTCACCGCACTTGCAGAAGGATATATTGGCCTTGGAGGGAGTGCAGAGAAGGTTCACTAGGCTGATACCAGAGATGAGGGTTTAGCCTATGAGGAGAGACTAAATAGACTAGGTCAGTACTCGTTAGAGTTAGAAGAATGAGGGGAGATCTTATAGAGACGTATAAGATAATGAAGGGGATGGATAGGATAGAGGTGGAGAGACTCTTCCCGCTCAGAAAGGACAGTAGGACTAGGGGGCACAGCCTCAAGATAAAGGGGGGGCGGTTTAGAACGGAGTTGAGGAGGAACTTCTTCACTCAAAGGGTGGTGAATCTCTGGAATTCTCTGCCCGTTGAAGTGGTAGAGGCTGCCTCGCTAAATATATTTAAATCACGGGTAGATAGGTTTCTGATAGACAGGGGAATTAAGGGTTATGGGGAGAAAGCGGGAAAGTGGAACTGATCCACTTCAGATCAGCCATGATCTTATTGAATGGCGGGGCAGGCTCGAGGGGCCAGATGGCCTACTCCTGCTCCTATTTCTTATGTTCTTATGTACTAATATCTCGGAGGTCAGTAAGGGTCATTGTCATGGAGAGCTGTGACTACACACACTCACACACACACACACTCACCCTGGTGGATCAGCTGGTAGAACGCGTGCTGCCCATTGGTACCAGGTTCTCCCCACACGATCGGTCCAGTACTGTAGTCCACCCGGTCCCTTTGCTGGTGATGTACTTGCCATTAGATTCCATATCCCCCTGGAAAAACACAGACAGACAGAGAGTGGGGTGGGGGGAGGCGAAGGAGACAGGCAGCAAGAGGGAGTGAAAGAGACAGGCAGAGACAGACAAACAGGCAGAGGGAAAGACAGAGAGAGATACAAACAGAGAGAGAGAGTGTGACAGGGAGAGAGACAGAGATTAGTGAATTGCTGAAACAAGAACAACATTCCAGTTTACAAATAAAGATACGGCAGCTCCTTCACTCCCCGCAGTAAGATATAAGAACATAAGAAATAGGAGCAGAAGTAGGCCATCTGGCCCTTCGAGCCTGCCCCGCCATTCAATAAGATCATGGCTGATCTGTCGTGGCTCAGTTCCACATTCCGGCCCTCTCCCCATAACCCTTAATCCCCTCTCTTATCAAAAACCCATCAACCCGCTTCTTAAAAATATTTAGCGAGGCAGCCTCCACCACTTCAACGGGCAGAGAATTCCAGAGATTCACCACCCTTTGAGTGAAGAAGTTCCTCCTCAACTCCGTTCTAAACCGCCCCCCCTTTATCTTGAGGCTGTGCCCCCTAGTCCTACTGTCCTTTCTGAGCGGGAAGAGTCTCTCCACCTCTATCCTATCCATCCCATTCATCATCTTATATGTCTCAATGAGATCTCCCCTCATTCTTCTAAACTCTAACGAGTACAAGCCCAGTTTATTCAGCCTCTCCTCATAGCTCAATCCCCTCAACTCCGGTATCAGCCTATCATCCTCCTGCTCTGCCTAATGTTGCTGAACCAGTCTCAAACTGCCCCGAGTCCCACTCTTTGCTGACATATACCTCAGCCAAACACAAACCACACCAAAGTTAAAAACAAGGAGGCCATTCAGCCCATCAAGCCTGCTCCACCTTTCAATAAGGTCACAGTGGATTTTCTAACTTAATTCCACTTTCCCGTCTGCTCCTGTACCCTCCGACTCTCTTAGTGTCCAAAATTCAGGCAGTCTCAGTCTCGGTGATACCCAACATCTGACCAGCTCTCTGGGGCAGAGACAATCAATCAGATGTAGGAGCAGACGGAGGTCATTCAGCCCATCGAATCTGCTCCCCCATTCAATGAAGTTGTGACAGTTACAACAATAAACTCCCGCCTTATCCCCATAAACCTCGATTCCCTGACTGATTAAAAATCTGTCTGTCTCAGACTTCAGCACACTTAATGACCCAGCCTCTACAGCTCTCTATGATAAAGACTTCTACACATTCACTCCCCTCTGAGAGAAGAAATTCCTCCTCATCTCTGTCCAAGTGGGCCATTCCTTACTCTGAGATGCTACCCTCCAGTCCTTGACTCTCCCACACGGGGAAACAACCAGTGTCTACTCCAGCAAACCTCCAAGACTCCGATATGTCTCAATAAGGTCGCCTCTCATTCTTCTCAACTCTGATGAGTACAGGCTCGACCCCCTTAACCTCTCCTCATAACAAATCCCCTCCACACTCAGGATCAACCTCGTAAACCTTCTCTGGACTGCCTCCAATACCAAGGTATCTTTCTTCCGGTAAGGGGACCAAAACTGTTCATGTCATCCCACAGGTGGTCCAACTAGTGCCTTGTATAATTTTAGCAAGACTTTCCTATTTTTAGGCTCCATTTCCTTTGAAATCAAGACCGTCATCCCATTTCCCTTCCCTATCACCTGCTGAACTTCCAAGCTAGTTTTGTGTGATTTATTCCCGAAACTTTTCTGTGCTGCTGCTTTCTGCAGTCTTTCTCCATTTAAATAATATTAATCTCTTTTATTCTTCTAACTGCATAGCTTCATATTTTTCCTGTATTACGTTCCATCTGCCAAGTTTATGCCCACCCACCTAACTGATCTATATGCCTTGGTATACTCTTTATGTCATCCTCACCATTTGCCTTCCCACCTATTTTTGCATCATCTGTGAGCTTGGCAAGAGTACATCCACTTCCCTCGTCCAAACTGTTAAAATATGTTGTGAATAATAGTGGCCCGAGCAGTGATCCATGCAGATCTTCACTAGTTACAGGTTTCCATCCTGAAAATGTCCCTCTTATCCCAACTCTCTTCTATCAGTTCGCCAATCCTCTATCTATGGTAATATACTCCCCCTAACATCATGGGCTCTTATCTTACTAAGCAGCTTTTTGTGGGTATCTTGGAGACAATTTGAAAGATTTTCTAACTGAGAGGAATATTTCCTCATTGAGTTGGGAATGGCTGATCCTTTATCCTGAGACTGCGCTAACAATTGGATTGGGTTCCGATAGGGTTCAAGTGCATAATATGCAGAGCAATAGCTGGAAGTGGTCTCCATTATAATCAGTGTAGCTTCAGTCTGTACACATACCCAGACAACAACCCACCCACCCCACACGACACCCACCCACCCCACACAACACCCATTCACCCCCACGCAACACCCATCCACCCACAACCTCCTTCCTAATATCTCCCACCCTCAATATTCAAAACGCAGCTCATACAGACCCCCACCCCACTCAGAGCCTTCCTATCCACCTACACAGATACACGCTGACTGGTTGGAAGTCAGTCATTTCAGCTCTAGGACATCACTGCAGGATTTCCTCAGGGCAGTGTCCTAGACCCAACCATCGTCAGCTGTTTCATCAATGACCTTACTTCCATCCTTAGGTCAGAGTGGGGATTTTCATTGATGACTCAGTATCATTCACACTGAAGTAATCTGTGCCCAAATGCAACAAGACCTGGACTATATCCAGGCCTGGGCTGACAAGTGGCAAGTCATATTCTTACTATTACTTATTCTATTACTTATTACATATTCTTACTATTACTTACGTGGAGAAAAACTGCAGCAGGCGACGGTGCAGAGGGACCTCGGGGTCCTTGTGCATGAGTCGCAAAAACCCAGCTTGCAGGTTGCAGCAGGTGGTCAGGAAGGCGAATGGGATGCTGGCCTTCATAGCGAGGGGGGATTGAATATAAAAGTAGGGAGGTCTTGCTGCAGCTGTATAGGGCATTGGTGAGGCCGCAGCTGGAGTACTGTGTGCAGTTTTGGGCGCCGTACTTACGCAAGGATATTTTGGCCTTGGAGGGAGTGCAGAGGAGGTTTACTAGGCTGATACCGGAGTTGAGGGGGTTGAGCTTCACGTGCTCACTGTGTAAACTGGGCTTGTACTCGTTAGAGTTTAGAAGAATGAGGGGAGATCTCATTGAGACGTATAAGATGATGAATGGGATGGATAGGATAGAGGTGGAGAGACTGTTCTCACTCAGAAAGGACAGTAGGACTAGGGGGCACAGCCTCAAGATAAAGGGGGGGCGGTTTAGAACAGATTGAGGAGGAACTTCTTCACTCAAAGGGTGGTGAATCTCTGGAATTCTCTGCCTGTTGAAGTGGTGGAGGCTGCCTCGCTAAATATTTTTAAGACGCGGGTTGATGGGTTTTTGATAAGAGAAGGGATTAAGGGTTATGGGGAGAGGGCGGGAAGGTGGAGCTGAGCCACGACAGATCAGCCATGATCTTATTGAATGGCGGGGCAGGCTCGAAGGGCCAGATGGCCTACTCCTGCTCCTATTTCTTCTGTTCTTATGACACACACAGGCACACGCCCTCCTCTGGGCTCGGTGTTTGTTGGAAGGGTTTTCTGTACCTGTTGGAAGTACGCTGCAAAGCGGTGGAGATATTGATCGTAGGGCAGCAGCGCGTGGGTCTCCACTTTGTAGAAGTTGATGTACCAGATCCCAAGCAGAGCCAGTAACACCGGAGCGTTCTGCTCCAGTGGGGCACAATGGAAGTGACGGTCCTTCAAAACCAGAGAGCAGAGTGAGGGATTGGGGTTACAGAGCATCCTCCATAGTAACACACAGCAAAGCAGCATCGCAAACACAGCTCAACACCCAGACACACAGGTATCAACACCGGGTGACCAGAAACCCAGTCGGGGGGCGGGGGGGAGCAGAGAGGGAGAAGGAGAGAGGGGGGAGGGGGGACAGAGAGAGGAAAGGAGAGGGGGCAGAGAGAGAGAGAGGGAGGGAGAGGGGGCAGAGAGAGAGAGAGGGAGGGAGAGGGGGCAGAGAGAGAGAGAGGGAGGGAGAGGGGGCAGAGAGAGAGAGAGGGAGGGAGAGGGGGCAGAGAGAGAGAGAGGGAGGGAGAGGGGGCAGAGAGAGAGAGAGGGAGGGAGAGGGGGCAGAGAGAGAGAGAGGGAGGGAGAGGGGGCAGAGAGAGAGAGAGGGAGGGAGAGGGGGCAGAGAGAGAGA